>JARHVA010000458.1:1437500-1442500 GCA_037957365.1 Torreya grandis
AATTCTAGCTTGAACCCAAAAAACATGACTCGCCCATTAAGATCAATGAGAATGATTTGTGGCCCAACATTTAGGTGACACTTGGCACCATAATAGTAAAAGATACACTAATCATGTGTAAAATATGGGTATTTATTAGGTAAGTTTTCTTGGTCTTATGATATTTCAACCATATGAATACTAAAGATGTTATTTAATCCCCTTTGGGGTCCCTAGTTTTGAATCTTGAAAAGACAATGAGCATGTCCCCTATGTGGGGTGAATGAAAGGGCTTATGAGGGTGTCGATAGCTCAGTATCATGATGCATATGAAGTAAGGTAATAACCTTAAATGACCTAAAAGTTTTTATTTTAAAATCCATGTTGATATAGGTAATAATCTCTAGAATTTTAAAAGATTAATTTTTTGGTTTTTTCTTTAGGGTCGGAAGTATGTCAACATAGTTAGGTTTCATTTAGGTGTAGGGAGTATGCCAACATAATTAGGATCTTGATTTCATGGAGTAAATGTGTAGGTATAGTTATGTATATCACAATAATATGGGTAAGACATGAGTAGTACTCTTTATCTTGTTATTATGTGTGGGAAGGCCTATAGGAATTTGGTGAGAGACCTAGGGTCTTCTTTATTTATGATGGAAAGAAGAGGGATCCCCTCAAAAATCTATGGGTAATCATGAGTTTTGATGTTTGATTATATCTTACCTATGTTTAGGGAAATCTTCCCCCTGAACATTGAGACACCTTGGGAGGAGGAAAAACCTAGTTGACTATTGATGAATTTTGAATATGATGAGAAATACAACTAGGTGTATGTAAGAGGAGAACAACCAACATATTAGGAAGGAGAAAAATTGATGGGTTAAGGACCCTATAAAATTGACATAGCCCTATCATAATGTGGTATAAAATCAAGCTCCAAAGTGGCTCAAAAGTGACAAGGGTGTAATGTGAATTATTTCTTGTTTCCATATGGTTGACCTTTGTTTGTTGCAATGATAACCATTAATATGGTTGATACAGAGCGTACCTTACTCATTCATAGATAGTTTTACCATGTAAAGGTCTAGTAGGCTATCTAATTTTTTTCGGGTTGTTATACTTGAGTCCTAGAGAAGTTTTAGGTCCCCATTCATCAAATATCAAATGGGATAACTATAGGAGTTTATTTCCCTAAAATATTAATGATTTCATTATTAAACATAGTGTAAATTGTTACACCAGTGACTAGTTCTGAGTTAGGGCTCTTTTCAAATGTTGTTATGTCTTTTTATTTTGGTTTATCCTTTAATATGGCTTGAGGCATCTCCACCCCTTTCTTTAAGACTATTAATTTGGGTTTTGAGGATCTACTAACATCGTCCAAGTGCAACGGTTTTGTGACCCCATTGGTAGGTAGGTGGTAATTGATCTATAACCAGGGTTGATTATGTATGGTATCTTATAACATATATAAGTTTTTAGGATCCCTTTGGGATATTAAAAAATCTACCATATGAAAAAACTATATTTGATGGAACAAAGTGGAAGAAATAGTTTTGATTCGGGTGACCCAAGGTCTTCCCAATATCATGTTGTAATTGGTGTCCTTGTCTATGACATAGAACTCTATTCATACCATCTTGGGACCCAAGGTGACTAGGAGTAAGATAGTCCCCATGGAAGTGAATTTGAGATTTTTATATCTTTTTAGTGTGTTGAACATTCTAGAATAATTGGTTTTCCTATAACCAAGGTTTTTAGGAAAGAAAAGAGAATAGTGTTGACAATTGCCCCATCATCAACCATAAATCTCTTCACATAGTTATTTTAGATACATACTTATAATATTAATTATATATAACCCCTCATTTCCATTTTAGATTTTTTGGGGCTTCACAAATCAAAGAAATAACCAACATCTCATGATTCCTAATTAGGTAGGAACATGTCTAAAACAATGTGGTTAATCTGAGCTTATGGAGGGGAGAAGGGTGACACTAGATAATTTCCCTAGTCTTAGGGTGTTGAGAAAGGTTGACCAATGAGTGGGAGATTTCTTGAGAAATTATAGGAATGAAATTTAGTAGAATGTTTTTGTCAAATTGAAGAATAAGTCATAATTTCCCATGGGTTTAGAATATGACTCTATTTCCATGATGTTCAAGGAGTGGAAATCCATAAGATGATATTATCTAATGAGATTAATAAAATTTTCTTCCTCTTATTCATCCAATTCCTTGGATCCTATCATCCTAGTTTTTATTTGCACTCCCAATTGAGGAGCCATGTTGATATTTATAGTTCTTGAGGTAGAAACTTTGACATCATGAGTGCCGACCACCATGGGTTGGCTTTGTTGAATAATGTGACCCTGTGGGTTACCCTAATATTGAATTTGAGTAACATGTGCTTGGTATTTAGGGAAAGTATTGTGGTATATTTTTAGATTCTAGTTTTGAAGGGAAACAAGGTTGTAAAAAAGGTTTGGGTGTTTATATTAGTGTTTCTTATGAACATGTCTATGAATTTTTGCCTTTGGTCTTCTAGGTGTCTTTGTATGAACTTGTTATATTATCTATAGTTAATAGTGTCATGACCCATGACTCTATAGAAAAGGAAAAAAATGTTGGGAACTTAGCCTCTAAGTCTCACATTCTATCCTTATTGTATAAACCCTTGTTAGTTTTTTTATGGGTAATAGTTTTGGTTTGAAATTGGGGGAATTGTTTTCCTAGTTGGCATTGGTTTTGTTTTTGGTTATGATATTTTATGTTAATAGGAAGTGGTCAATTTAAATATACCATGTGAATGGTAGGAGGGTGGTTTTGATTTCTATCCCCCACATTTTTAGCAAGGTTGGTATTGTTTGTAGGTTGATATTGATTGTTATTTATGGGGTTTTGATTCTTTATTTGATTGGTGACACTATTGGTGGTGGAATTCCTAATGTGACTCATGATTTTTGGACCTTGGTTGTTTTTTTATTTGGAATTGTGTTTTTACATCCATCATTTTTTTTCTCTATGGTGATGATATGCCTATTGGTCCCATAAGTTTACCGACCACTATTAATGGCCACTAGGTCAATATATAGGGTAATCTTGAGGTATTCTTCATATGAATGCTACGATAAATTCTTAAAAGCCTCCCTCATTTCCTTATTAATTTAATGGAGGAAAATATTGTATAACTCCTATTGATCCATTTTTAGTGCACTAGCATAGAAGTATAAGACCTGTCACCATATTATGATGAAATGGATAGATGACTCGTGTTCTTTCTTGATGTGCTATAATTTATGTATGCTAGTCCTAATGAGTTTTTTCATGTCAAAATATTTGAAAAATTTAGCCATAAGTTGGTGGAAATAATGTATATACCCCTCAAAGATACATTATTACCAATAGAGTGTTATCCCCTCTAAGGTTTTGGGAAAGATCTTTGTTATAAACCTATCCCAAAGTAGGAGTTACCTAATGAAAATAACATAGGATTTTACGTGTGTATTGGGATCACCCTCCCCTTTAAACTTGGGAAGGTCTAGTAGGGGATGTGGACTAATAACCCCTTGTATACTTGTGTCAAGAGGAACTTTGAGATATTCAACATTGGTCCCCATGTTGATAAAGTTTATCATTATTAATATTGGACTAGGGTAAAAGGGGGAGTCAAATAAGGGTTGTTTTGTAAACTAATAGAGGGAAAATAAGTATCCTTATATGGGGAATTAAAGTAAATTGGAAAGTATTTGTTTAGATGAGTAGATTTGGAATACATGTGAAATTAAGGAGGGAAGTTGTTAGATATAGGAGGTGTGGTGATTTACAACATGGGTTGTGTAGTTTTTATGTAACTTGTTAATACATAGGGTGGGACATAACATGACTACATAGGGGGATAGTATGTGGGAGGCACATGACTCATAGGTGTGATGAAAAATGAGTTTATGGTTACCATTTTGTTTTTTAATGGTGGGTTGTACATGTATACAATCCTTGATAAATTTTGAATAGGTAATTGATAAGATGAATGGGTTTTAGAGGTGTTGGGGTTGGGGTTGAGGACCCCATGAGTGATGATATATCTAAGGGGTTGGTGAGATACATGGTTATATGGTGGTATATGCTCCTTTGATGGTGTAAGCATTTAATATTTTTATTGTGATGTTAGGTAAGTTGTCATTTGAATCAAAGAAGAAGAGGGATGGGCTGGTGTGAGAGGGTTTGGGCCCATCCCTTGACCCAAAGCTTTTTGACTATTATCTAGGTCATGGATATGACCCACTAAAGTGTTAATGAGTTATTTTAGGCTAGTTTTGTGTTGGTAACATGTGCCTCTAGTTTCAAAGGGGTATATGTGTGATATGGGGTAGCATGAAGAGGTTGGTTCAAGGTGGGAGCCCCAACAGTAATGCTTGTGTCTAGTGCTAGTGGCTTGAGTATACAATTAGAAATGCATCATGTCCATAAATCAATCTTGGATTGGATGGGATAGATCACACCTTCACTTTATCTTATGGATAATATAATTGTTAAGTGGGAGCATGGCCAATGTGAGGATCTACTAGACCTGATTAGGAGACCACTTGTCACAACATACCATGTGAGGTAGGGTTACAAAGCCTATAGTCTAACACATTTGTAAAACAACCCTAAAATAGTCATATGATTTAATATTTCACTAATCTAATAAAAATAAAAGTAAATATAATCTATTTCACACAAAATCTTTTGGCACAAAGTGGGGGTTAATAAAGCAAAGTAATCAAAACATGTATATGGAACCTCAAATAAATTAAGTATGAGTAACACCCTAATACATTGAATATAAATAGTAATATTATTCAAGCTATCACTTATTCCACTTATATCTTATAAAAGTGAGGAGAAAAAAGTTAGAATATAGGAACCTCAAATAAATTAAGTATGAGTAACACCCTAATACATAGAATATAAATAGTAATATTATTCAAGCTATCACTTATTCTACTTATATCTACTAAAAGCGAGGAAAAAAAG
>JARHVA010000458.1:1447500-1462500 GCA_037957365.1 Torreya grandis
TTATGAATGCGTGTCTTTTCATGAGAATATAGATCAAGAGGATAAGTTTGATGTTATAAATATTGAATGATATCTTGGTACCAAGGGATTTGTCAAATGGTTATAGCCTTGATGTGATGGATAAGTGAATCAGGTGGCTAGGTAGATGATGAAGATTTACTAATTTGTATAGTAAAGGAAGGATCAGAGAGAACTTAATGAGTATGAAAGAGAGAATTTGAAGAGGCAAGAAAATAAGCAATGGAATTTTGGTCTCAAGAAATAGGCTCGATAGTGAAAGAGATAGTCCTTAGCAAGAGTGGTTTCAATGTGATGATATGTAGTGAGGTTATCACTTTTACATTGATAATCACCATTAACTTGACAATAAATAATCTAAGAATATCCTAAATCATGAAGATATTGGATCTCTATATCAAGAGCATCTCTCATGCCTAAGATAAGAGCTTTGTATTTGGCCATATTATTGGTGACATCAAAGGTAAAGAAAAAATCTAAAGGAATGATCTTACCAAGAGGACTAGTGAGAATGCAACCTACCCTAGCTCCTTGAAGACATTTAACACCATCAAAGTGGAGTGTCCAAGTATCCTCATGTAATTCAACATTAATTTTAGGGAGCTCCTTGATAACTACCTTTAGTTTAGTAGTACCAGAGGGAGGGAAAGATTCTTCAAGATTATTGGCTTCAAGGTCAGTAGTAAAGCTATGAAAATAGTCTTTAAGGGATAAATCTTGATTAATACCTTCAATCTAAAGGATATTATCATTAGAAAGATCATCTTGAAGTGAAGAAGTGGTCAAAATGGGAGCTGTGGCAAGTTGATCAAATATGACTTGTATTTTAATAGCTTTTTGTGTGATGATGCAGAGATTGAATTCCATAAGTAAGACCATCCATTTTCTAATTCTATCTCTAGGAATAAAGGATTTAGAGAAAAAATAATGAAGGAGGTCAGAGTGAATGATGACATAATTATTTTTTTTATAACATATAATATTGAAGATTTTCAACCATAAAATAGATAGTGAGGCAATCATGCTCAATTTTGGTATAACATGTCTCATAATTAATGAGGCCTTGGCTAATGTAATAAATACCATACTCTCTTCCAATATCATCTTGTTGAGAAAGCATTGCCATAACTAAAATAGGTGTGGAATAAGTATAGATAATTAATAGTTTATCATTAGAAGGTGGATGAAGTAGTGCCTCTTTCATATTATCGAAGGCTTTTTGACATGGATCCATCCAGTCTAAAGATGTACCTTTCATGAAAATGGAATTGGTGGAGTGAATGTGGTTATCCATTTGAGGGACAAATCATCTAATTTCCCCAAGTTTGCCTAAATAAGTACAAATATTAGGAATATATTGAAGAATGGACATGTTAACAATAACACTAGTTTTCACTGGGTCAACACCGATGTTGCAAAGGGAGACTAAAAATCCTAAAAATTTAGTGGATATGAATCCAAAAACACATTTGAAAGGATTAAGTCTAACTTTATATTTAAGGATATGGTCAAGGATGATATCAAGATCAAAAATATGGTTCTTACGATGTTTGGATTTAGTAATAAGATCATCCACATAAGTTTTAAAAATTTTACGGATGAGATCATGAAAGATGTGAGTCATATCACATTGGTAGGTACCTCTAGAATTTTTAAATCCCAAAGAGAAATTTGATGTAACAATAGGTGCCCCATTCTGTGGTGAAATTATGCTTATGATGTTCCTCAGGAGTGATGTGAATATGATTATATCATGAGAATCTATCCATAAGAGACAAAATTTTGTAACTAGCCATGGAATCAACAATGGCATAAATGGAAGGTAAGGGGAAGTTATCCTTATGAAAATAAAGATTAAGGTTTAAAAAATAAATATAAATGTGGATGACCATAGTGACCTTCTTCCAAATGGGAATAATGTTAGAAACTTATTCAGAATAATCCAGTAGTTTAATGAATTTAGCATCTAGTAGTTTAATGAATTCCTTATGACATATATTAGTGACTTTAGGTGGGAATTTTCATTTCTTTTGATGCATTGGATTAGCATCAAGATAATTGATGATGTTATGAGCCACAATACTATGGTCAATGTTAGGCATGTCTTGGTAGGATCAAGCAAATACCTCTTGATATTTATTTAATAATAAGCTAAAGTTGTCATGCTCAGATGGTGAGACATCTTGATAAATCATGAATGGTTGAGGAAAAGATGGGGTACCATATTCAATACAAGTTGTTTCTTCAATTATCATGGTATTTACATCTTGAAAGTGGTAAGATGTATTAGGCAAGGCTGAAATTGGATTTGCTTTAGGATCAATGCTAGCGATAAAGTTGTTAAAGCAAGGAGTTTTATTCTTGAAATTTCCAAGTTTATGATACTACCAAATAAGTTGAGGTTCCTAGGTATGAAGTAACTCAAGAATAGCTTCATCATTAGGAAAGGTATGAAGAGGGCCATAATATTCAACATCTACTTCAAGGTCTAGAATTTGATTGCCATGGTGATCATATTCATAATGAATCTGATAGACATCATATTTTAAAAGTAGATGAAGAGGATGGATTTGAAGAGATAAGATTATTGATAGATTCAATGATGGGAAAAGAATCTTAAGAAATGATAGGATCCATAGGAGGTAGAGAATATGTAGGAAATTATGTAAGTTTGGAAGGTGTAATTTATTCTACTACCTAAGGAGCATCGATAAGTGGAGAATCAATAGGAGGTCGATGACCCTTAGGATCTAAGTCATGATGTGTAGATATGGTATGTATATCCTGATTGAAGGCATGAATTTGGGTTAAAATATTTTGATATTAGTGGACATCCAAGTCTCTAGAGTGAGCTTGGGCCATGATATAATTATTATCATATGTTGGATAAATCGTACATGCTTGAGAATCAGGGGGAGTTTTAGAAGGTTAAATCTTGATGTTGTTAAATGTACAAAGGGACATGGTGAGAGGATATTGGAATAATTCAACCACTCTAAAATCATTTCAAGTGAAGGCATCTTCAGGTAAAGATGGTTCTTGAGCATTGTATAGAGGGGTAAAATCAAAAATCTCATCCATGATAGGAATAGTATGATCTCTAAGTAAGAGAGAAGGAAGAAGCTAATCTACAATATATGAAAGTAGCTTCTTAGTATTGCAAGTGTGCTACAACTCATTGGGCTTATCATCATAGAAATATACAAGAGTAACTTAAAGATCAAGATTCATGTTGAGAAACTCAGGTAAAGGAGCACTATTGATTTTAGAAATTATAGGAATTTGATATTAAGGCTTAAGATTGGGAAGTTGAATGCTCCATGGGTTGGGATCATCTTCATGTTTATAATTTTTTCTATTATGTAATAATTTAATAAACTGACTACCAAAAGAGGTGATGGCATTCATCTAATGAGTCTAGGGATGACCAAGAATAATGTTATAAGATAAAGGAAGATCAAGGACCATAAGCTTGGTTCTAACAGCCTTAGGTCCAATGGTCAATAGAATCCACATGCAGCCAAGTAGCTTTTGGTTAGTCTTGTCAAAGCCATGACAAGTAAGATAGGTTTGTTTAAGATGATATTTGTTATAACCAAGTTTTTTAATGAGCCATAAGGATGTGACATTAATACTAAAACCTTTATCAACTAGAAATTTTTGGATAAAGGTGGTATTAATGGATACTTTTATAATTTCATTGGCATGAAAAATAATTTCATAAAAAAATCATGTCCTCTTCAATAAATTCAATGGAAGGATTGGAAGAAGGACACATAGTCTCAATGGTATTGACATTAGTTGGTTGAGAATCGATAGAAGGTGGTTCTTCATCTATGGAAGATGGATCTTAAATTTCTTGAAGTTGTTGAATAAAAAATTTACAATGATAGGGTGAAATGCAAACCAACTCCATAAGAGGAATCTTACAAGAAATAGATTTGAGTTCTTCAAGAAAATTCCAATATGATTTAGAAGAAACAACATGAGGTTTAAAAGGAAAATTAGATTTAGGAGGTATAGATGTGGTGGGAGGATCGGAAGGAGGAAGTTGTTCCTCAAGTGCTTCTGAATCATCATGAGTGGTAATGGTATCTTTAAGCAATTATTCTTCTAAAGATGGTTTCTTAGGCTTGGTAACAAGATCTTTGTGAGCTGGTTTATGATGATAAATAACCCTAGTAGTGTTTACATATTGAGATTTGTCCTAATATAGGTCATAATCAACATCAATGGCACAAACATCCTTGACATTTGATTGATCATTTTTTGAAGAAGATTTTTTATTATTAGAAGTATAGGATTTAAAGTTTTGTCATTTTTGTGAAGTGAAAACATACTCTTGATGATGAAGTTTGATCATAGCCTCATAGTTTAATGAGTTACCAAGCATATAATAACCGACACACTTAGTGGACCCCTCTACAAGATTCATGAGAATGCCTAATGTTAGCATGGAACCGATAGAATAGATTGGGATTATACCACTTAGGAGGAGTATTGGGGTAAATGAAAGGTTTTAAGGGTGGTAAAAATTATTTCATTTGCTAAACTGAAAGGGGTGTGTGAGATGGTAAAGGAACATTAGATTTGGTAACTCTAGGTTTGGTTTGGGTAGTATTACTATTGATAACATTAGATGTTTGAAAAGATCCTTTAATAAGTTTATGATTGGGTTCAAATTGCTTTAGAAGAAAGTCTTGACACTTAGCTTGGTCAAGAGCTTCATTAAGAGTTTGATAATCAAAGGTTCAAACCTTGTATTGAAGAGTGGGAGTCAAATCAATAATAAAGAGTTTGAATAAATTATCATTAGTCATATTATGATTGGTTTTATGAGCTAAATATTTCCATATTTTAATAAAATCACGAGCCAATTCATTCGGATATTGTTTAGCATTTATTAAGTGACTAATATAATTTTTAGGAAGATCATTATGTTGAAACTCTTTAACCAAAGGATTAACCAAATCTCCAATTTGCCAAATAGAATGTTGAGGAAGTTGATTATACCATTCTAATACATCACTAATGAAAGTTTTGACTAATAGTTTAGTTGTGAAAATTGTACTATTTTGGATCCACTCTTTGTAAAGGTTATCAAATGCCTTGAGGAATGAAGTAGGGTCTTTAGTCCCATCATATTTGATAGTTGGAGTTATGTTACCAATATCATTGGATATAATAAAGTTAGCTAAAGGATCATTTTGAATGGTTTGAAGCATCTTGTTATTCATTATGGATTGAAGAATAACATTACCCAAGGCATCCCTAAGAGGTGGAGGAATATAATTAGGATTCGCTTGAGGATGAATAGTTGGAGGTTGATTAACTACATTGATTAAATGTTGTTGAAGTTGCATCATTTGGTTGGTATTAGAATTTTTCATGATTTTCATTTGTTGAATGAATTGAGCTAAGATTTGGGTTATATCAGGAAGTGAGTTAGTGTTAGTAAGAGCACTCCCCAAATTAGTATTAGGGGGAAGATTATTAGTGGGATCATTAAATAGATTTGTATCGATCACTCCTATATCATTTTAAAGAATTTGAAAAGTTTTGTGATAAGTATGAAAAAGATTGGATCCATAAAATTCATCTCGAGGTGTTATTTTCACCATGTTATAGTTCATAGATGAAGGAGGAGAAGAGGTGATGCAAGAGTGATGGTTCTCTTGGGAGGAAAAGAGAGGAAGGAATGAACATCCCATATAGTATCTAAATGGATTTAGGTTATCCAAAAAGATTATGATAAGAGACCTCATTTTGGCTAAAGAGAGATGAAAAAATGCAAAATTAGAGAAATGGGAAACTAGATTGAAAAATAAGAAAGGCAATAAATAGTATTAGGTTGACCAGATTGACCTATTACAGGAAATAGGGCTTGCAGACTGTACTAGGTTGACCAGGTCAATCTAGTGTAGTGCACAAAAGCCAAAAAAAGTATAGGGTCAATTAAGATGACCTAGTATAGTGAACAAGAAAGAGGAAAAGATTGATAACAAGATTTTAAATGAGATAAGACAATTTTTAGCTAATCTATGAAAATAAGTGTAGAAAGGAAACACACAATCAAATGAATTGATGCTAGCCAATCAAATTGATTTACACAAAGCAAAATCTTGCACTAATGATAGCAATGCAAGATTTTACACACATAATTGATCAAAGAGCATGAAAACAACTTGAAAGTAAAGCCAGCTACATGGTGAACCTAAAATGTTGATTAGATTATTAAGAATGATTTTAAATGTAAGAGGGATATTAGCTATAAGAAAGGTACTAGATAACAACGTAAGGATAGTTTTAGGTAAGATTAGGATGAGAGGGACTGTAGTGGCAATGAAATAGGCTTGGTATTATGGCCTACCCCCTCATTTCACACAATATAAAAACAATGGTAATAGGTGCTTAGTCAAAATATACCATTAACCATGCTTTATACTTGACCAGAGCATCAAGTTGGTTTCCCAGTTGGTGATGAAATCCAAGTAAGTTGGCTTGGGTAGTCAAATGTTTAACTGCTTGTTGATGTTTATGTGGTTTGTCCATGTGTGCAAAAGAATAGAAATAGTGCAACTAAGTAATTAATAAAAATCCCCTAATTATATTGTGAACTATTATAAGCATGTAAACAACATAAAAGAAAGATGTGATTAACATATATGGTTTATTCCAAATTTGAAACAAGGTATATTTGAGAAACTATATGGACAATCATATAGAAAAGGGTCTATAGGGTCAAACCTATACTATGGAAGTAAAGTCTAAATGTGAACTAGGTTGGTCAAGTTGACTTAGTTATTTTATAAAACATAGAACATATAACTAGGTCCACATGGTTGACCTAGTTGACTATGCGGAGGTAGTTTTGAAGACTGCAAACTGTGAAAAGAAAGTATAGAAAAATGAAAGATATAAATAAATGGAAACTAACCTAAATGGTTTAGAGATGAAAAGGATAATATTATTGATTTGAGACCTTGGATAAAATTTTCAAAAACTTGTAAACTGGGTCAAGTTGGTCGATCAAGCTATAGAAGATTTTATTGAAAAAGTGTTGAAAATGCACTAGGTCAACCTGGTCAACCTATTAGGTTGAATAGGAAGTATGGAAACTTGAAAAAATTATATTAGTTTAAGATAGTTGACCTAATTATTTTAATATAGATTTGAAATTTCTATAAACTTATACTGGGTTGAGCTAGTCGAGCCACTTACCTATTCCTACAAACTTATGCATAGAGATAAATAACTGGGTCAATAGGGTTGATCCATCATATTAAAGATATGATAAAAATAATGATGAATATAAATTAAATAAGTGAAATAAATCCTACAAGGGTTTAATTCACATTAGGTTCACTATAATGTATACAATCATAAATGTATCATGTCCATAAAACAATCTTATATCAGATGGGATAGAGTACACCTACACTTCTATTTGGGGATCATACAATTATTAAGTAGGATTATTACCAATGTGAGGATATGTTAGACTTTATTATGGGATCACTTTCCACAACATACCATGTGAGGTAGGGTTCCAAATCCTATAGTCTAACATAATCACATAACAACCCTAAAAGAGTCTTATGATTTAAAATTTCACTAAAATAACAAGAAAAGTAAATCTAATCTAGTGCACACCAAATCTTGTGGCACAAAATGGTGGTTAGTAAAACACAGCAATCAAAACATGTATATGAAACCTCAAATAAATTAAGTATGAGTAACACCCTAATACATAGAATATAAAGAGTTATATTATTTAAGCTAACACTTATGCTACTTCTATCTATTAAAAGAGAGGAGAATAGAGTTAGAATATACTTACCTAAATATGAACCCATGTAGACTCAACCTCTCCCTTGGCCAATGGGGCTTTGCAAGAGGTTGTTTTGGTTCATAAGGATCACTTTGTTAGGCCAAATCATCCAAGACCTATCCACAAGACTAGATTCTCCAAAATAAGAAACCTAAGTTAAGTCTCATCAATTAGAATGGTAAAAGAGTATATTGTGAAGAAGCACAAGAAAATAATAAATCTTGATTGCATATATCAATAATGACTAGAATGACCTCATATTTATAGGTGGAACTTACCCTAAAATCATTTGGATATGTTGATTGTGTTAGGTTGACTCAGTTGGCCTAGCATGTTTTTGGGCTAACTCACTAGGTCTTTACAAGGTTAGTCACAAGGCTAATAAACCAAAAGAGAGAAAAGGGTCCCTAAATTGTACTAGGCTAACTAGGTCAACCTAGTATGTTGAATAGGTCAAAAGGGTGTCAAGAAAGGAATGAAGGATGAAAAGAGGAAAAATACTAGAAGAGTATGCAAGGGAGGAAAGATAGCTTAGGGAAAGGCTTTAGGAACTAGTTGGATTGGTAATAAGGTATCAAAAAGGGAAAAAAAATCTTACGAAGCACCAAAGGTCTGCCCACCCCTTTCTTGTGCACCCCTTAGGGTGTGCACTCAGAGAAATTGAGTCTCGATGGGTTCTTTGAAGATGTAAAGAATTAGTATTTGATAAAAGGTTTAAATTATTATGTGTATATAGGTTGGAATCATTTTGACTCATATTAAGAGGATGAATGGTAATTTGAATATAGTTGACCTCATCCTTTAAGTGATAGATCCTTTTCAAGTAATGATCATATTTAATGATCATTTACATGTCTTACCTTTGAAACATGATGGATGGCCTTGTGGTCATATGAGGGTTACCATGCTTCCCCTAGTAAGGGTCATGGTGTTAGAGTTAGGGTGGATCCTTGAGGTTTTAAATACGTCTTGTTTTTCCTGAATGATAACCTCACTTCTTGTTTGATTATTGGGAAGAAAGAAATAATAATGAAGGATGAAAAGAGGAAAAAGACTAGAATAATATGCAAAGGAGGAGAGGTATCCTAGGGAAAGGTTTTAAGAACAAGATGGATTGGTAATAATGTATCAAAAAGGGACAACAATCCTATGAAGCACCAAAGGTCTGCCCACCCCTTTCCTGATGCACCCCTTAGGGTGTGCACTCAAAGAAATTGAGTTTAGACGGGTTCTTGCAAGATGTAAATCATTAGTATTTGATAAAAGGTTAAAAATATTATGTGTATATACATTGGAATCATCTTGAATCATACTGAGAGGATGCATGGTAGTTTTAATATAGTTGACCTCATCTTTTAAGTGATAGATCCTTTTCAAGTAATGATCATATTTAATATGTTTTACATGTCTCAATTTTGAAACCTAATGGATGGAATTGTGGTCATATGAGGGTTACCATGCCTCCCCTATTAAGGGTCATGGTGTTATATTTATGGTGGATCCTTGAGGTTTTAAATATGTCTTTTTTCTCCTGAATGATAACCTCACTTCTTGTCTAAGTGTTGGGAAAAGAGTAATAATAGGATTGGTAGTCTCCATTAGTTTTGATGGTTAGGTTATTCAAAATTATAAATTAATGATTGATAATTATGAGGTTTATTATTCTATATTCATTTATAAAAATAGAGTCACCAATGTCCTATTCCAACATATTCTATGGGTATATGAATACCTACAAAATAAATGGAAGGAAGAGGGAAGATGGATAAAGAAAAGGAGAAGAGGAAGAAAGGTATACACAAAGTATAAAGTCCTTCATTTTGGGTTCCTTAGATTATATAAACATGAATATCACATGATAATATATGCACTTGACTCTCTAAGGTATGGCCAAGGTACTCAATGTAATAGATGGGCTATGGGTTTGGTTGGTTATTCAAAGAAATGGGATTTTGGATAGCTGGTGGTAATGGGTTCTTGTGATGGAACCAAAATACCTTAGCAGTGTCTCAATACTCATTGAGAGTGTTATTTTTTCCAAAATAAATATCCATGGTCCTTCAGTCTCTGATATCACAAGCAGGTGAAGCTCCTGGTCATTACTAGAACTAGAGAAATGAGGGATATTGGGTAATATGACTTTTATAAAAAAATTTACTCGATTGGGTTGACTCTACCCAATCAATGTCAAACACTAAGTGTGAATGATATAATATGAGGCTATACCTAAAGATAAAAAGGAGATGTGTATGGGAATTTAATCTTAAATGACATTATAATAATACCCTCTATTATGGGGGAGAACAATGGTGGGTGGATCATGAATTCAGTCATATTCTTCTAATACAAAGAGGGAATCTATAATGAGATGAGGAATGGGAGTGGAGAAAAAGACCTCACATATTAACTTGGTGATTATATCATATTATGAAATAATGGTGGGACCTAATGCTCTAACCCCATGGAATAGACCTTGATTTACAAGACCTAGTGTCTTAGGAAGGGTCATCTAAATGAGGCTAGACAGAAGCCAAGGGAAAGCATATGAGCATGTTCAAGGAATGGTTTGTAATGTGTGCTTCTTGGAATGTTGAAGAATGGATTTTTATAGGATGCTTGTATGGATGGGAAAATCTTGGGTGGAATTTGATTACTTCCATGTGTTGGGAAGGTTTTTGGTATGATCTGGGGCTTGCATGTTTTAGCAAGGATTTTTGACATTTATTTTATTAAGTTTTTATTATTTTTGAATTTTATTGGTTTTATGGAAACAAATGCTTGTTTGTTCAAAATGAAAATTTGAAATTAAAAAAATGACAAATCTGAAATCAAATGAAAGAAACACTCTCTTTTTTAAATATTTTTCCAAGGTTTATAATGCATGAAAATAAGAAGAAAAGGAACCTACACTATTGTGCAATATAATGTATCTTTCTTAGCTTTATTTGTATACAAACTAGATGATGATATTTTTATTATTTTTTTATTTCTTTTGTATGAGATGGATTAAGTATGTAAATTGAATCCCAATATGTAGGCAATATAATAAGAAATATGATCTAAAATAGAAACAAGACAACAATTTCTTTTGATTTTTTATGTTCACAAACAAACCAGACTAGCTTTTCAACTTTTCTAATTTGATATAAAAAAGTATTTTGAACAAATTTATAAGATAGAAATAAGAAATTTAATTTCTAATTTTCTATTTTAAATAGGATAATGCCAACACTTTTGACTCACTAAAATAAATAAAATCATAAATATACTAGCCTTGTATATGCACCTATGATTGTCTAAATTCTTATGATTGCCTAGGTGATCATTTGGAATGTGAAAAACCTATCTAGATATTGAAAAGGAAATGTTATATTGGCTGGAGATAACTCAAGGATTTGCTAATATTTTCCTATAGTGATTGGTAGATCATTTTGTTGATTGAAAAAAATATAATCTATTAGATTTCAAACATGATCAAAGCTATCTTTTTTTTGAAGTAAAGGCAATGAAAATAAATAGATATCCTTCCCTATAAATTTTCTCCTTTTTTAATATGGAAACTAATATATTACAACTAATAATACACTAATATAATACAATAAATAAATGAATGTTGAAAATCAAAGATAAATCCAGCCTAACTAAGCCATAGATTAGTTGGAATGCATGTGATGTTATCTCCTTATGTCATTGTATAAATTATAGAAAAATATCTAGTTTTAATATTCACAAGATATGGAATAAGGTGGGGAAAAAGAGGATACACAACTACAAATAGAGAGCAGTTTAACTGAAGCTGGCTAATGTCTTGGCTTACAAAGTCTAAGTTTCTTACAACAACAACACTTCTTCACTTATAACAATGTGTTTGACTAAAGCTCAATAGAGAATATATCTTAATGCAATTTTATCAAGGTTGTGGCTATAAAATATTCATAGTACCAACTTTTAATGGTAATTTTTATGTCTAAAATCAAGCCAAATTTGGCCTTCTTTTAGAAAGAGTTGGGATCCTGGATGGGGGATTTGACTAAGTCCAATAGGGAGTTCAAATTTAGAAGAATTAAAGAGTATTAAAAATAGAAGAGGGAGTTATTTGAGCCTAGTTAGAAGTGAACACAAGGTGATAAAATCAAGAAACATGACATTAAACATGCAAAATGCATCAAAATTAATGTTCCAAGAGTAAATTTTTAAAGACATTTGAACTGAGATGGAACCACCCTTTCCTATAGGGGAGGTTATGCAACCACCACCCAAAGGATAGAACTAACAAAAAGTGTTACAAAAATTATCTACATTTAAAATAAAATAACCTTATTTGATAGTTAGCTAGGGTGGTTTATAAAACTGACTTGAAGACCTTGTCATGGATAGGGTAGTTTCATAACCAAGAAGGGTAGTTCTGTCACCAAAAGAGGAAATTTCATCACCAACTAATGATTTTGGAAATGATACCTAGGTAAATTATAAATAAAACTAAAAGGGAGATTTGAGGTGCCTAGGAGAGAAATGTGGAGGAATAGGGTGGATGGGAACTAGAGAGTTCCCTGTGGAGCACAAAATAATAAATTACTACATGAACATCAAATTTATTTTGGGAATGTCACACCATGTAAATTTTGGGTACACCAATGATGTAATCATATAATATATTTATTGGTTGAACATAAATCTTAGTTAAGTAAAATAAATCCCAAAATCACATTAGGTTGTTTCAAACAAGTTTACAGAGATCAATTTTCCCTAGTTGAGTCCCTCATCCAACAAATTAAGTGATTAAATGAATGGGGAAATCAATAAATCCAAACCAGGCCCCCAAATTACAATTAAGATTATGGGATTTATTTTCATTAATTTAATGTCCCAATCAAATAATTAGGTGATTGGATGAATGTGGAACTTAATTAGGAAAATTTGAGCCCAATATCACATTTGTTTATTGAAATTAGGTTTATAGGGCTTTATTTTTTTAATTTAGTTCCCCAAACCAATCAGGTGATTAGTCTATGGGGGCACTAAATTATGGAAAATTGAGCCCCAAATCATATTAGGCTATCAAAATTTGGTTTATGGTATTTATTTTACATAATTAAGTGCCATGATCAATCAATTAAATAACAGGTTGAATGGGGCATTGAATTAGGTAAAATTGGGATGTAATTCTTTTTTGGTTTTCAAAACTAAGTTATTAGGGCTTGGGTTATTTTAAATAAGTTACCCAATCAACCAATCAAATTATTGGTTGAATGGGTCACTCAATTAGGTAAATTCTAATTCTAAATCACACTAAGTTGTTGCAAATATGTTTATAGGATTTTAGTTTCCATAAATTTTTTCCAAAATCAAAAAATCACTAGAGTGAATGAATGGGGCACTCAATTAGGTAAAATCAAGCTAATAATTACATTAGATTGTCTTAATTTAGTTTAATAGGTTATATTTACCCTAATTGATTTCATTAATCAATGAATCAAGTGACTAGTTTAGTGAGGCTATCAATTAGGAAAAATTAAAGCCCAAATCACATTAGGTAATTAAGTTTATGTTTTCAAGGTTTATTTTTTGGTAATTGAGTTCCCTAATCAAGTGATTGGTTGAATGTTAGACTCAATTAAGGTAAATTAGGTCCCATAACACATTAGGTTGGTGAAATTATGTTTATGGGGCTCACTTTTATCTAAATGATTTCCCTAATCAACCAATCAAGTGATAGGTTTAATTATGTACTAAATTAGGGTAATTTAGAGCCAAATTCACATTGAATTATTGAAATTAGGTTTACAGGTTCAATTTTACCTACTTGATTTCACCAATCAAAAAAATCAATGATTGATTAAATGGGGTTCTCAATTAAATAAAATTAGGGCTAAAATAACATTAGGTTGCCACAATTATGTTTAAGGGGATTGTTTTTCCCTACTTGAGTATTTGGTTTTGGTATTATTAACCCATAGAAGAGAATAATGAAAGATAAATCATGCAAACATACTAATCTCACGACCTATCAACATCTTAAAAAAGTGATGGAATAAAAAGTTCTTAATGAATTTCAAATCAAATGGTTTGATATGAGATGAACCATACATATTTTTTAGTTTGTAATTTTGATTTATATGTAAATTTTCAATCTTAATTTTAAATAAATAATAAAAAAAGAATGGAGAAGAATCTTGTTATGTAATTTATTAAGATCATTTTTCCCAAAAGTTGAAAGAATTAGAGGACCATATTTATAGACGTATTTAATTATTTAGGGTTATATGAGACCAATGAAAATTATAAATTACACGTCAATATCAAAATTGGACACTCTATTTTCAAAACATATAAAATAAAATATAAAATATGGTATTTCCATAAGATGTTATAGTTTTTACAATTGAAATTTGTGATGATGATATTGTCATTAGAACTTTAATTCCCATAATTGGATCAACTAATATACTCTTACTTCCAATTGTGAACATACTATAATTAATATATAAATTCCTATCATGAATAAAATAAATTGATTTTTGGGGTTTGTTTTTATTTAATTGAATTCCCCTATGAACTAATCAATTGATTCATCAAATGAGGAATTAAACTAAGAAAAATCAAACCCCAAATCACATTAGATTGTCAAAATTAGGTTTTCACAGGTCTTATTTCCCTAGTTGAGTCATCTATCTAACTGATGTAGTTATATGTTTTATGAGGCACTCAATTATGTAAAATTGGGCACTAGGTCACATTAGGTTGTTGAAAATAGGTTTATGGGTTTTAATTATCCCTTATTAAGTGTTAAAATTAAATAATCTATTAAATGGTTGATGTGTCACTCAATTAGGTCAAATTAGGTAATCATAATTACATTTTTAGGGCTCAATTTTCTAAGTGACAAAATAAAAAACATTTAATTAGTTAAGTGGGGCACCTAATTATGGAAAATTCATACCTAAATAACAATATGCTTTCAAAATTAAGTTTGTGGAGCTCAATTTTCCTTAATCAAGTGCTCTAATCATCTAATTGAGTGATTGGTCTAATTAGGAACTCAATTAATTCAAAAATAACATCACATTATTGTAATTAGATTTACGAGGTTTAATTTTCCTCAATTTTGTTACCCAATAAATATATTGAGTGATTTCTATAATGGGGAACTC
>JARHVA010000458.1:1467500-1472500 GCA_037957365.1 Torreya grandis
CTTCCTTTTATCAATTGTTTATTTTGGTACCCTGCATAAGTTGATTTGAAAAAATTACCTTAATATGTTTTGAATGAAATCCTCCATGTGTCTTATCAAATGATTAAATTTTGTTATAGATTAATATTATGTTGTGTATTTTATGTATGGCTAAGTGGGGGAAACATGGGTGAATCCATGTTAGGATCACCTTTACTTAAGGGGTCTCCATGTTATTTACGTAAAACTAGTTAAATGGCCTATAGATCTATTAATTCTTGTGAACCTAATTTTAATGTTCGAGGATCATATGAGGTTATAAGACCTCATGATGATACCTTAAATCTCATATATCAATCCTTGACATTTAAACCATTTTATTACTTGCATGCTTACTAGGATCTTTAATTATTACCATTTATGGGAATTTTTAGCATTGTTCGTAACCAAGGTTAATGCATCACTTGAGCATTTTTATTACATGTTTCAATCCTTGAATTGATTATAAATTATAATAAATTATGATTTAAATTATTTTATGGAACCCTTATCTTATTTCTAGATTTCCATGTTTGAATGTGTTTCCTGATTTCCATGTTTGGTTGTGTTACTTGATTTCCATATTTGGTTGTGTTGCCTAATTTCTATGCTTGGCTGAATTACTTGATTACTGTATTGGGTTGAGTTTATTTAGTAGTCCTTAACTTGGTAGAATGTAAAAATAATATATATTTGATGATTTATAGTCTTATTATGATTATATGGAGTGTACTTTGGGTGGTGATTGTGCCTTGTGTTAGTGCTATGTTATTATTACATGATCTCTATTGATTTAGTACCCAACTTGCTTAGAACTTCCTCAACCCTATTTGCTAGAACCATCATCTAGATGATGGTTGGGGGTGGTGAGGGTGACCTAAGTAGGGCTCATAGGGTTAGTTGGGAGGGCTTGTCCTAGTTGGTTTTTATTTTTCCATACATGGATGACTTCATGGATAGGTATGATGTATTTGGTAATGTTATTCACTTGTTATGTTATCTCTTTACTAGATTAGATGTATGTTACTTTCATGTATCATGAATATTTGTTGTATTTATGATTAATTCCTTTGGATTTCAGATTAGTGGTAGTTGACTCTTGGCATGCTAACCTTGTATGTGATTAGGGATCCTTTGGAACCAATAAGTTCATGCTTACGTTATGGATTATGATGTAGTATGTTGAAGCTTGCATATCATCCTGTGTTCCCTCATGGGAGGCACTTGGGTATTATCTTGGATGGATTACTAATTCCATAACATTACATAATATTGTCATTATTTTTGACTCTTTATTATGTACTTCATATCTAATTTTTCTATAGTTATAACCAGTAATTTGGCTTGACACACTAGTATAGAAATGTTTCATTTTACCCTCTTATGGAAGTTTAAAATGTTCATATGATATAAAATGACATGGTAAACTTGATTAGTGAACTACTTAGGCAAAGAGTTCCTTATGTTATGTTTATTCATACTTGAGTTGTATTAGATTGATGGTTGTATATCTATTTTTAGTAACATGCTAGTATATTATCTTGCATTGTCATCCTAGACCATATGGTATTGATAATGTGCCCATTAAAGTGGTATTTATTCTTTATATAGTCATATGGAGTTTTCATATGTATTATCTTAATGTGTATTCATGGTACTTGGAAATTGAGAATTATTTAGACAAATGGATTCTATGTACTTTGGTAATTGGGTATGTTTTAGTGTGTTGACTAGAATATCTAGTAAGTTATAATCTTAGTTGAATGTTAACTATTGTAGGATTCCATAATAAATTATTTGGATATGCTCTTACATGCTTATGTCTCATTCCCTTCATGTATGTTCGAATAATACTTATGTTAACATGAGCATAGTGAAACAATCCATAGTTGGTCTTCAAATTTTGTACGAAATATAGAACTATTGGCAGTTAGTTTCCAATTTGTGTCTGCAGTATAAAGACTCATTTGGTATTCTATATTATCCTTGGTATTATTGAGAGAATGTGAATTGTAACATGGGGAAAAATTTCTAGTTTAGGAATGGTGAAGACAATCCTAAATCTCTTGTTCTATTAAGTTGTTAATACATTATTTGATACTTTCCCTTGATTATATGTTTATGTAAATGAAGTGACTGAGAATGTTTATGTGCATATCATTATCGTATATTGGATATGAATATTAAATTTTATTCATGATGGCTAGATTTCCTCATTGAGTAGACATGGTTGTTGGTATGAAGTGGTGTGTGTATTTACCTTGTGTAAACCTTGATACTTGTATGCTTCAGCAAATCGGTTCATTTAGAATCATTGCATGCTTGAATAAGATATATTGGTGTATAGATGAACATGTTATTAATTCATTCTAAAAATACGTAGTATGATTTAATAAGAAGTGATATAAATTCACTAACAAATTCCTTGATAAGACAATAGGTTAATGTTGTAAAAAATAATCATGCACAATGAATTCCTGGTTATAGGTTTGGCTAGAATGTTAATGTGAGTGTGTAAATTCATTGGACTAGTATGCCTTTTCTACCTTAAGAATTTGTTGGAAAGATAATTGATGTTAGGAATTTTATACACATAAATATTTATAGTGTGGTCTACCATGTATTTTAGGTGTACTAATTCCTCTTCCCTTCATCATTAGTCTATCAAACTGGCTATTTATCAATTTAGAATTGATTATAATGATTCAAGGATTTTTTGTCACTATATTATTACTTGTTGTAGGATGTAGTAAGGCATGATGGTAGCTTCACCCATGTACTTAGAATGTGGAAATACATATTTAAGAATTGAATGAAATCATTCTTTGAGATATGTTATTCCTATTATATGTTAATGAGCCTTAACCTAACTCGTATGCACTCTTTTGATAGCAGGTTGTCTTATGTGTTGTGAATGTTGGATATTACTCCTAATTACCTTTAGGGATAATGTTTCTTTGATTTCCATGTCATGCCTTTTTGTGATTGTTAATGACTTAGAAGGTTTAGATAAACCTTTTTGATTGTGCATACGCAGTTACACTAAGTGTGTATCACTTGCTTTAGAAAGTGAGGTTTGGGGCCCTTTATGCATCCTTTGTGTACTCCAATATATAAATTCAATAAAAAAAGTAGGGTTGATTCATCTGGTATCAGAGCCATTTTTTTGCTCTAGGGAACTCTAGGCTTTGTAGAGTTGGTACATGGTGGCCAATGAGTTTTCCCAATCAGGCAAAATTGAGAAACAATTTTAATGACACTTAGCCTTTAGGCTAAAGGTTAAGATATTATATTATTTTGATTGTTATTGTAATGTTTTGTTTAATGTTTAGTAGGGATGATTCTAAAGAATCTAGATTTTCTCTTATGTCAGTTGTTATCACCCCTAGCTTTGGTTTGGGTTAACCCTTCCTGAATAGAATTGCATCAGGGCAAGTCTCACCTGACAACCATTGACTTATATGGGTGGTTCAGTGGGATTTAGGTGATACCTACTTTACTCCTAGAATTAGGGGAATGATGCCTAGGTATCTATGGTCAGATTGTATGGGTGAGCCTTCCTTAAATACTTGTAACATTATGACCTAGAGAAGACCAAGGGTTCAACTTAAACTTAGAGGACATGATAGGGTGTGAAAAGGACTTAATTTCTAGAATAAGTTAGCAAAGTTAAAATCTCCTATTATGAAAAATATTGCATTGAACTATTGAGAACCCATGAACTTGTATGGGTATGATAGCTAGATTCTAGACTATGTATAGTTTTTAGTGGAGTGGACACATCTCCATAGGGTGAGTTACTTGTGGATAACAAGGCTACCCCACCCCTTTTTCTAATTATAACAAGTTATGTAGAATGTTTCACACAATGACATTGTAGTGACAATTGTAGTAAAGAGTAATAGATTTTTGGCTTGACTTGGATGTCACTATAAGTGACTAGAGGCAATGATATCACAATATTATTATGATGGCAATTCTAGAGAGGAATTGGCCTATTTAATGTATTGGACTTTTAAGCAAACTTAGAAGGTTTTATTGTCTATTTTGTTGCATATTTGGCTAAATTGTAGTGGTTATGCATCTTTAAAAACAAACAAGCTCCTATAGAGATATAAACTTAAATTTTTTAGCTAAGTTGGGTTTTATATTGTTGGCCTCTTGTGAGCTGATTTAGTGAAGTCAGTGGCTTCATAACTCCAAAAAGGCTAAATTCAGTTGGTTTTAGCATATTTATTTGACCTAAGATTAGTTCTAAGCCTATGACATATGTTTATCTATGGATATGCTTGATTATTTGTGTTTGTAAATTAATCCTTGATAGTTTATATGCCCATGGGGATGTCTATTCAGACTTGATTTCAACTTGGTACTTATGAGGATCATTATTGCTAGTTCTGATTGAACTTATTGATTGTGTGGAATTATGATTTCCATAGTAGTGATATGATACTCTCTTTGAGCCTTGGTTTAGTGTTATTTAGCCACCTCTTAGAGGTTGTTTTGAAACAACCTATGTGTAATCTCTTTATGTAAGCCTTGTAAAGCATCAACTAGTCCTACATTGAGGAAGTGGATGCAAATCAATAAGGGGCCACTTGCTAAAATGCATGCACATGTTGGTAGCTGCATGCACACATGTTGTGATTGAGGTATTGCTTTATATATATATATATATATATATATATATATATATATATATATATATGGTATGAATATATTTTTGTATTATTTTATGCATGACTAAATAGTATATTGGTTTTATGTTCAGAATGAACACTAAAAGTCTTGATCAAGTGGATTTTGATATTTTGGGTACCCATTTATTTTTATTTTTTATTTACTAACATGAGGTAAGTGCAGTATGATGGTGAAACTATGATTCTTATAATCATCGTGTGAGTTCATTAGTGTCTGGAGAGCATGCAGTAAACCCTTGGGGTAACATGTATTTCCTGGGTTGGCATCTCTTTTTGTTTAGT